>CM069087.1:0-2500 GCA_035578085.1 Solanum pinnatisectum
CCTAAACCCTAAACCCTAAACCCTAAACTCAACCCCAAATCCCTAAACCCTAAACTCCTAAACCCCTAAACCCCAAACCCTAAAACCCCAACCCTAAAACCTAAAAACTCCTAAACTCCAAACCTCTAAAAACCCTAAACCCTAAACCCTAAACCCAACCCCTAAAACCCCAAAACCCCAACCCCAACCCTAAACCCTAAACTCAAACCCTAAACCCAAACTCCTAAACTCCTAAACTCAAACCCTAAACCCTAAACCCTAAACCTCAAACTCTAAACCCCAACCCTAAAACTCAAACCCTAAAATCCTAAACCCTAAAACTCCTTAAAACCCTAAACTCTAATCCCTAAAAAAGCCCTCCTAAACTCCAACTCCTAACACTCAAAACCCCAAATTCCTAAACCCCTAATCCCTAAACTCCCTAACTCAAACTCAAACCCTCAACCCTAAACCCTAAACTCTAAACCCCAAAACTCTAAACTCAACCCTCAACCCTAAACCCTAAACTCCTAAACTTAAACTCCTAAAACTCCTAAACTCTAAACTCTAAACCTCAAACTCTAAACCCCTAAACCCTAAACCCTAAACTCCTAAACTCCTAAAAACCCTAAACCTAAACTCAAACTCTAAACTCCTAAACCCAAACCTCAAACTCCAAACCCTTAAACTAAACCCTAAACCCTAACTCCTAAAACCCTAAATCCTAAACCCAAACTCCTAAACTCCAAACCTCAAACCCTAAATCTAAACTCCTAAACCCTAAACTAAAAACTTAAACCCTAAACCCTAAACTCCAACTCCAAAACTCTAAAACCCTAAACCCTAACGAGTAAACCCTAAACTCCTAAACTCTGTAACCCTAAACCCCAAACCTAAACCCTAAACTCAAACTCCTAAAAACTCCTAAAACCCTAAAACCCTAAACCCTAAAACCCTAAACTCCTAAATCCCTAAACTCAACCCTAAACCCTAAACTAACCTAAACCCTAAACCCTAAAACCCTAAACCCTAAACTCCTAAACCCTAAACCTCAACCCCTAAACTCCAACCCTAACCCTAAACCCTAAACCCTAAACTCCTAAACCCTAAACTCAAAACCCTAAACCCTAAACTCAAAACTCCTAAACCCTAAACCCTAAACCCTAAACTCCTAAACCCAAACTCAAATCCCTAAACCCTAAACCTCAACCCCAACTCAAACCCCTAAAAACCCTAAACCCTAAACTCCTAAACCCTAAAACCTAAACCCTAAACTCCAACCCTACCCTAAATCCTCAAACCCTAAACCCTAAACCCTAAAACCCTAAATCCCTAAACCCTAAACCCTAAAACTCAACTCAAAACTAAAACTCAAAACCCCAACCCTAAACTCCCAACCCTAAACCCTAAACCCTAAACCCTAAACTCCAAACCCTAACCCTAAACCTTGCAACCTAAACTCCAAACCCTAAACCCTAAAACCCAACCCCAAACCCCAACCCTAAACTCAAACTAAACCCTAAATCCCCAACCTCAAACTCCAACTCCTAAACTCCTAAATCCCCAACCTCCTAAAACCCAAACTCAAACCCAAAACTCCAAACCCCAAACTCAAACTCAAAACCCCAACTCAAACTAAACTCAAACCCTAAAACCCTAAACTCAACCCAACCCTAAACTCAAAACCAACTAAACTCCAAAACCTTAAACTCAAACTAAACTCCTAAACCCTAAAATTTTAAATTTAACTTTAAATTTTAAATCTTTAATTTGAATTTAAATTTAAATTTAAATTTTAAATTAATTTAAAATTTAAATTTTAAATTAATTTTAAAATTTAACTTTAAATTTGAATTTGAAATTTAATTTAAATTGAATTTTAAATCTTTAATTTGAATTGGAATTTGAATTTGAATTTGAATTTAATTTTAATTGAATTGAATTTGAATTGAATTTACCTGAATTTGAATTTGAATTGAATTTGAATTTAAATGAATTTAAATTTAAATTTAAATTTAAATTTAAATTTAAATTTAAAATTTAAATTTAACTCGGGAATTTTAAATTTAAATTTAAATTTAAATTTAAATTTGGAATTTAATTTAAATTTAAATTTTAATTTTAATTTAAATTTAAATTTAAATTAATTTAAATTTAATTTTAATTTGAATTTTAAATTTTAATTTAAATTTAATGAATTTAAATTTTGAAATTTTAATTTGAAACTGAATTTTAATTTAAATTTAAATTTAAATTTAAATTTAAATTTTAAATTTGAATGAATTGAAATTTTAAATTTAATTTAAAATTTTAAATTGAAATTTAAAATTTAAATTTTAAACTTTAAAAACTCCAACTTTAACCCTAACTTTAAACTTAAAATTAAACCCCAAACCTCAAATCCTAATCTAACTTAAATTTTAAACTCCAACCTTAAACTTAATTTAAATTTTAAACTTTAAACTAAACCCAAATCCCAACCTAAACCCAAACTCTAAAAAAATCCAGAACCCTGAAACCC